>CM032228.1:37820000-37865000 GCA_019009955.1 Riptortus pedestris
AAAAAATAATGTTACTCTCATACAAAATAGCTGATGGAACTCTATTGTACCAATACAATAAATGAGCACCTGCTTTATGTATCACTTTGAAGTATGGTGTTTCTCTCTAAAACAGGTGTTCTATTAGGCGCCGTGGCCATGTCATCGATTCTATAAATCTTTGGCATTTCTATTCATCATTTCTAGGGCATTCAATTCTCTTTTGGGTAATTTATGTAAAGAATGCATCTTTTTTTTTCATAGTAAAGTCCGACTAGGCCAGCACTTAATTCGTTACACTTATAACTTATGATAATAGGGTATGCTTCTTCGGTTGGGTAAGGTTGACCGAATGTCTATATGACATTTGTTTAATGTACTTGTTTATTTTTAACCTCACACTCCATACAGTACAGCTTCTTTAAGTTCATAACCCAATTTATGACAATATGCCACTATAGTAGATCTTATTCATTATGATTGGTTAATTTTCTGCAGATTTAAATTCATTAATGGATTTCTAATCATTGCACTAAAAGCTAACACTTGAAATGCCTTTGTTTATCAAGACTTATGCACACAATGCTTGATGACTATTTTATATTTGCACAAAGACATAAGACAAATATATTAATGGTTGCAGCGGTAATTCATCAGCTGTTTAAAACTCACAGATTAGCTCAAACCATTAGGAGGAAAATAATACCTAATTAAACGAAAAAAAATATATATATGTTAGGTTGGCTTTTTTGGCGCGAAAAGGTAGTCTAAACACCCACTCTAAAAGCTGCTTCCTCTAGTTTTCTGGGAAGTGAATGTCTCTATTTTACTGTATGCTATTAAAAAATGAACCTGTATTACATGATTCATTATTATTATTATTATTTTGTTTATCTTTTTTTATTTTATTTATTTTTTTTTAACAAATTCCCTTAACAAAGGAAATTAATTCACACAAATTTCGCAAAAATTGGATAATTACTTATATAATAACCTGTGTGATGTCCCTCCTGTCTAGCATTAAAGAATTAATTTAAATATAGTTTGATGGAAGGATTTTCCAAAATGGAATGCAATGAACTAAGCCTGAAAAAAGTGTGAGAGATGCTCTGGAGAGTAAGGCGTAGCTACATTTTTGAACCCCGAAAACCATTTTGTTGTCGAAGCCACCACTAATTGGAAATTCTGATAATACATAACACACTTAGCGTAGCTGGTCTGTTGCTTAGAATGTATCTCTATTCCCTACTAGTATAGAGCTTGTCTATTACTCAAAATTTAGAAATTAAAATACTTCCCGCTAAATTTCTAACCTGGAATTCGTCCCCGCGCTTTTCTAGTTCATGATGTCGTTGGCTCAGGGCGCGCAATAGACGGTTCCAACCAACTAGGCATTCGTTTCTCATCCGTCAAGTGTGCAACTTCCCTGGTAAGCCTTAAGGCTGGCATCTGATACATTTTCCAATTACCGTTTTTAAGAACGTATTTCAGGATTTTCCCCTCATCAACATTCAAAAGTTCGAGTTTTTGATGAGTATACGATTCTTCGGTTTAATAGTCATAATTCTAAACGCTCTCTCTTTGTTTTCCCATTGCTATTTGTGCTTATTTTCACATTTTCTAGTTCACGATCCGCATTCAGGCGATATTTATTAACATTTTTATCTTATATTCCACTTCTCTGACATCCAAGAGAACATTAATTAATTTCTTTATCCTTCCTTTATTTCTTTTCGATTAATTCCCTCCCGCCCACCTTTTATTCATCCCACATCTGTAATTTACCCAGATGCAGTTTTTTATAGCTGCTTGCGAATATTGCGAGTTTTATATAGGAAGCGAATGTTACACAAAAATGTTTTGCTCTGCAATTAAGGAAAAGCTCATGTGAATAAGGAGTTAGGCGAACTAGCCGAATTATACGGCGAACTGTGGTTGAGCAACGGACAGAACGACTAAGAATGCTATATATATTACGAAGAAGGGCAAGAGACAGGCCCAGATATTCCATCTTCTCATCTCTGTTCCTTATTAACTGTTAGGCAGTGGATATTATAATGAACGATCGTAATATTTATTGCACTTTGTCTAATTCTATGATACAGGTTAGTTGTAAAATATATGTTTTTTGTAGATTCATAGGATAGGCTTTTGTTTTCATGTCATGAATTGAGGAATAAAAATACACATTCTTATAAAACTTGCTAAACCTTTTTTTTGCTTAACAACATATACTTTTCCTTAGAAAAATCAGCAATTCAGGTTGTACTCACAATGAGATATTCGAAAACAAAAGCCCATCGATTTTTCTTAGCAGATGTAGAAAATGAGGTTAGTTCAATATATAACAACACCATATATAAATACCTATAACCTGGTCGAAAACAACAACACTATATATATATATATATATATATATATATATATATATATATATATTCTAGAAGGTTTAAAATATGTCCTTTATTATTAGTTGGGGTCGAAATACCACTTACGACCATCTTATCACTTACGACAATCTTGTAAATTTAATTTTCTATAAATGTTATTCTATCTATTTTTTCCTTATCTTAATAACTAACCAACAATTTTTGTTTCTCTTAATTTTAGCAGATTTCACTAAAGGGAAATCAGCTATTGAGGTCGTACTCATGACGCGATTTTCGAAAAATATCTTCAAATGTCCATCGATCCTACACAGGAGATGACGAAAATGAGGTCCGTTCCAAATTTTATTTATGTATGTATGTATATATATATATATATATATATGTGTGTGTGTGTGTGTGTGTGTGTGTGTGTGTGTGTGTGTGTGTGTGTGTGTGTGTGTGTCTGGTAACGCTCTAGCGGTCGCAATTTTTTTTTATCGTTACCAAACTCGATATTTAAATGTTTTATGTAAGAAGACAGATCAAGTTCGTTAATGCCTGAAATTGGACCAGTTGGAGGGGTGGATTCTCGAAAAGTCAAAATATGTCCGTTACCATACGTCGGATCAAAAAATTGTATAGAACCAATTTTATTGCAAATTAAGTTATTATAAATATTGTTCTATACATTCATGCTCTATCTTGAATATTGTCCGAGATATTTGCATTTTTATTAAATGTAGGCGGATAACGGACGAGTGAGTTTCCCGGCAAAAGCTAGTTCGGCCGTTTCCGTAACTGTTCGGCTCTCTTATGGAGATCTATCTATTGTATAACTTCACGTGGGAAATCTGCTTAGTTTACGCAGTCCCTGCGTGACGGACTTTTTAGCCTTCAGTTCGTCATCAGCCTTTTCATAATAAGCGAAAATATCATGATACGTTATATTCGAAGCTCAAATGCCCAGTATAGTCTTCCACAAATCTTTACTAGATGTGATAGTGGGAAAACGTTGTGTGATGGCCTCATTGATTAAGATTCACTGACTTCTACTCTTCGGAATTTTATTTGAAAATAGAGTATATATATATATATATATATATATATGGCGAGAGGTGATCAGTAGTATGTCATTGCAACAGAAGGGAAATCTGCTTAGTTTACGCAGCCCCAGCGTGAAGGGCTTTGCATCACATATTGCACCCTTCCCTATTCATTATTAATGTCGAATAGAGGAACAGATGGAGTACAATATGACCTGAGTAATCTTTTGCTTCCTCTCCCCTCCTCTGCCTACCTCCTCATCTGTGCCCAGTCGTCTCGAACGTCTATGAGTGAAATCGGTAGAGCTGCCAACTAAAATCGGTACATTTGTACCTTAAATCGGTATATGACAAAAAAAAAAAAAAAAAAAAAAAAACAAAAAAAAAAAAAAAAAAAAAAAAAAAATACAACTTTCAATCAAATTCGTTTATTTAACAAAAAATCCACTTATTATTATATTAAAATAAAATAAAAACCAATTTTCAACATAAAAATCTACTTACAACATAAAAATATAATAATGTAAAAATCAGTGTATCTGTATCTACTAACTTACATCTAACACACTTATTATATTAATATATCATATTATGGCAATTATTAATTTGCTAACGTCAAGTTAAAGAAAGACAAAAACTGGAAATCTAAAAAATTAAATTATTTTTCATAATGTTTCGGATCGTACCAATATTCTTTGGCCATAGCTGCAGTCATTTTTAAATTGATTTCTAAGTCATAACAATTAACATCCATGAGAAGTCGTTTTGAATGCAGTAGGCTAGTGATTGACTCAGTAGACAGCCTATTTCTCTGTTTTGTTTTCATAATATTAATTTGAGAAAATATGTGGTCAACATTGGCAGATGAATGGGGGAGTGATAAAATATTAAACATTAAAGTAGTTAACAAGGGAAACATTTGAGTCTATCGCCACGCTTTAGCAAACTTACTTCATCCCAAAATAGTTCTACGTCATCAGAAAATGTTTTCATTTGATCACAATTTCTTAGAATGCGCCACTCTGTATCAATCCGCAATAACTCTGCTCATTCATACTTGCTGTAAGGTGATTCCCGTAACATTAAACATAAATGAAAAGGGCTGCTAACGCAAATTTGTGAAATCGGTAGAAAAATCAGGAGAATTTCCATGTATTTTCTGAAATCGTGTAAAAATAATTGCATTTCGATATTCGGTAGTACAGAGTCCATTTCGGCAGAAATACCGAAAAATCGGTAGGTTCGAGACCACTGTCTGTGCCCCGTTGCCCTCCCCTCCCCGCCGCCATAGGATGGGTGACTGGAGAGGGGGAGGACCAGTGGCTGGCCTACCTGTTGCTACATTGGAATACACCCTCCCACCCCTCATCTCTATCCTTATAGTCCCTCATTCGCCGCTACTCTCGCAGCACATTGATGAATATTAGGAGGGCCGTGTTGGATTTCTTGTCTCTGCTACACCTGTTGATATGCAGATAAACATGCTCCTTTTCTCCTCTTGCAATCGCCGAGTCCAATTTTTTAGTTGATTTACCCTTAACCCTCCGTTAGTCGCGGCGTCCTGACAGGTGCATCTTTGAGGTGTTTTTCTAATAACTCCCGATTGAATAAACCTAACGACTTCCGCCTCCAGCAATGCTTCTAGCTTCCCTTCCTCCTCAAAACAGTAAAGGTTTGACCTTCGAAGTTTTTACACAGTGCGTTCCTTGTGTTAAAATCACCCCACATGTGCACCGCGACTAAAGTTGTAAGTTTTTAAATTTCTTTTATTTATATATTTAATCTATTTACCTTAGACATATTATCATTTGACGTTTGTAGTGCCTTGATTGTTTTTGAATAGTTAAAAATACCTACAAAATAGGGAATTCACCTCTGAGGTGACCGCGACTAACAACGCCTTTTTAAAACATTTTTCAGAAGTAATGGACCAGGAAATACGTATTTTTTGACTTGTGTAATCAAAATGATATTGCTAGACTCCACCACCCATTAATGGATTCTTTAGAAGAAGACGATAACATACAGAGCGACAGAGATTCGGAATTTGAAGACGGCTTGGAAGAACATACATATATATTATACATATATATATATATATATATATATATATATATATATATATATATTTATATACCGCTAGGGCGGTAAAGGACAAATATATTGAAATATTGAAGGCACCTCATTTTCTACATCAGCTAGGAAGGATCGATGGGTTTCCGAAGTTCGGAAATCGAACCGTGAGCACGACCTCAATTGCTGATTTTTCTAAAGAGAATTCGTATAATGTTTTTAAGCATAAAAAAAGGTTTAGAATGTTTTTTTTTTTTTTATTTTGAAAACAAAAACCTATCCTATGAGTTTACAAAACATATGTTTTACACCTAACCTATATTATACAATTAGGCAAAAGCACATAAATATAAAGTCGTTCATTATAATATTCATTTCATAACAGTTAATAAGGAACGGAGAGGAGAAGATGGAATATTTTGGCCAGCCTCTTGCCCTCCTTCGTAATATAGGTATATAGCATTTTTCGTTGTTCTGTACGTTGCTCAACCACATAGTGTGTGCTTAATGATTCTCGAAGCACAGATAGTCGTGTTCGACATATAATTCGGCTTGTTCCGCCTTACTACGGATTCGCCGCATGTGCTCCTTAATTTCCCCAAAACATGTAATATTCGCTTGCTATATAGTACAAATATTTTGCAAACACTACTTCTGGATGGATTACAGATGTGGTATGAATAAAAGGAGGGCGGGAAGGAAATAATCGAAAAAAAAGTAAAGGAAGGATAAAGGAATTAATTAATGCTCCTTTGGATGTCAGAGCAATGGAATATAATATAAAAATGTTAATAAATATTAACTGAATGCGGATCGTGAACTAGAAAGCACAAATAGCAATGGGTGAAAAACAAAGAGAGAGAGCGTTTAGAATTATGGTTTTTATAACCGAAAAACCGTATACTCAGCAAAAACACTATTATATATACAAAATTATATATATATATATATATATATATATATATATATATATATAATCACGTAGCGCCTTTTTTTTATTATTTTTTTTTTTTATTTATTTCCTTCCTGAAGTAACCCTACAGGTAGGGGAGTTTATTAGCCACACGCCCCGTACAATATTTAGTACATAACCTGTGCTTGATACATAACATTTTTTTTTTAACTATGAATAACATAAAATATTTGTACAATAAAATTATTTACAACAAAAAAAAAGAAAAAAAAAAGAAAAGAAAAACAAATTTTGGATTCAATTCTGATTAATTAATTAATTAAACTGTATTTCAGTTTTAAATAATTCAGGTAGTCATACATTTCTTCAGCAAACTGTTTTAATTCTTTATTATGTTTATAAAATAATAGTTTTTCCTCAATAGGCCAATTTTCTTGTCGGCATTTTAATTGGGTTTTAATGTCTTCTCTTTGTTCCGTTAGTAGTCTGCAGTCAGAGAACAAGTGTCTTTATGTCTGTTCAGTAGTGCCTTATCCCAAGAAATATTAAATAAGAAATATTGTTTTCAACACAATATTCAAGAGATACAAGGAAATACGTTGTATGATGAATGAATTTCATAACTCTAAAATGTTTATTTGATCTATACCGTCCTCGATATTTAACCGTTTTAATCAACACCTACTTCTACTCATCTTATGTATACATAGAAATAGAAAATATTGATGTGGGAAATCTAATTAAGCAAATTTACGCACACCCCTGCGTCATGGACTTTTCCATCTCGCATGGGAAATGACAGCCTGTCAGATGCCCGCCCAAACTATGCAAAAATGCTTTCCATTTCTTTCCTTCCGCCATGCTTTCCAACATTTGTTAATTGCCAGGTCGGCTGGATATAGTAAATGGTTTTCAATGAAACTAATATGTCACATCCTGATATGTTTCAGTTATGGTTTTTCTTTCCTTTGAGCCGTTGCCAGACCTGTTTGATTACATTTCAGACGCATTCCGTCGGGAGGGGAATGATTTCTTATTGCCGTTTGTATTTATTCACTTAATATTCAGGGTGGTGCTGTGTTAGCAGAATGCAGGTTTATCTATTATTAAACTTCACGAGGGAAATCTGCTTAGTTTACGCCGCCCCTGCGTGACGGACTTTTTTCTTTTCAAGACTCATCCACCAGGAGCTCTGTGTTTTCCCCCTCGTTTTTCTGTTTCGGTTTATATCGTATTCAGTAACAACTACTAATATCCTTAATGAGATTTTTTCGAGTTAGCCGTGTGTGTTAAGCCCGGAGTACACTCAATAAATAAAATGCTTAGTTCCGCCCCGTTAAAATATTGTAGTATCCCCCTAGATTAGCTAGCACTGCATACATAATTTAAATAAATTACTCTTTTTGTGCTTAGGTACTTTATAATTCCGGTTTTCCATTAATAACTGTATCGTGTACTGCGCAAATGGTTTAGAGTGTATTTAGAAACAAGGAGCGGGTCATTGAGTGAGGAGATGCACTCTAATTCCAAGAGCACTCCGAGACTGAATTTCTCATAATCTAATCTTGCTGATGGGTGGAAGAATTGGCATTTAATATGCATAGCTCTGGTCTGCCTCCGACTAGGAAATGAGCGCCGAGGAGCCTCTGGGTATTTCATTCCTCTCTCTGGCCTTCTTCATTTTCATCTAGTCACTTATTAAATACTTTAAAACGGAGCTAGAAAGATAAGGTAATAACATTTTATTCGTATAAAGGGGAAGAAGAGAGATTATTAGTTTACTCGAACGACAAATTTAATTGTTTCGCTCGCTGCTGGCTAGCAAAAAGTTCAAAAAGTCCGTGGCCCGAAATAATCTAAGCAGATTTCCCACGTGCTAGCATGACACGATATTGCTCTCTTCGCACCATGTATTTCTATTTCAAAGTAAATGTCTTGTAAGTAGAAGCGGGTGTTCACTCAAGGATGAAAAGTAGAAAGTACGAATAACTTGATTAATATTTGATGTACGATCAACGAAGAATACAGCAGTTGTAGGCCCTCAATAGTTTTACAAGATTGGTTCTATAAATTTCTCACTGCCACTTATAGTAACGGAGAAAGTCCGTCACGCAGGGGCTGCGTAAACTAAGTAGATTTCCCGCGTGAAGTTTAACAATAGATAAATCTACATATCGGTAACACATCAACACCGTGAATATTAAGTGAATAAATACAAACGATAATAAGAAACCTCCCGACGGAAAGCATCTGAAATGTAAAAAAAACAGTTCTGCCAACTGATTACCGGAAAGAAAAACAGTTACTGTAATATATCTGAATATAACGTATTAATTTGATTAAAAACTATTTACTATATTTAGTACTGTAATTTATAATGAATCAGAATAATTTTTATTTCAATCAATGAAATTTAAGTAGTCCAAAAACTTAAGAAAGGGGGCTCGTATAATAATCTCGTATAATAAATGTGTCTTCTAAACAATATTTGGTAATTAAGCTTCGAATGATGTGGTTTATTACGTAAGCCGGTATTGTTTATTTAACATGAGTAGATGTTGGGGTTCGCTTAAGGCTGAAAACTGAAAAATGCAAATATTTCGGTTAATATTTAAAATAGGAAATAAATGTATAAAACAGTATTTATAATACATTTAATTTTCTATAAGAATGATTCTATACAATGTTTTGATTAAAGTTACGGAGATATACGGAAAATCTGCTAATATTTTGAAAATTGGACGCAAGAATCCGCGTGTAACTCTCCCCCTTATTACTTGCCCAATTTCGACTGTTTAACGTCTTTGAACTTTAGCGCTGAATGAAATGGTTAAATATCGCGTATGTTATACATGAAATAAACATTCTCGAGAAGGATCATTTTCAACCATAAACACGATCTTGATCTTTATTTTTACATAAAATAATAAGTTTGGTAACGGCCAACCGAAAATACGAACTAACAGCTAGAGCGTCAAATGACTAATGTATATATACTTTTGAACGAATCTCATGTTCGTCATCTCTTTGATAGGATCAAGGGACTTGTTTGTAAATCGCGTTTTTGTACAACCTCATTACGGGATGTCAGTTAAGGGAAATATGCGAAAATTGTCGTTTCATTGAGTCCTTTCATAAGTTTTTGAACAGCTGACAAAGGATTGGAAATGGGAAATTTACAAGAAACTAATATCCGAGATCATAAGTTGCCGATGCCATTGAGTTGTACAATGTTTTTTACTTCCTTGTACGAGGCAAATGGCTAATCGTAATCCAAAACAAAATTAAAATCCCTTTTTCTGTCTCAACCGAATTATCCATTTTGTCACTCAGTGAATACATCTTGACTAGTTTTGGCGTGACTCTGGTACGTTGTAGCACGTTGTCCATGTCCCCCTTGGGTTGATATCGACTTTGGAGGAAGGGGTTTGGCAAGAGAAGGGTGAAAATAAAAATGTGCAAATTTCTCCTTTCATATTTTGATTTATAGAATAGTTTGGTCATAACAAAATGAAGAAAGGTTTATAAATTCTGTTCCATCATATTTTTAGCAGATTTCCCTTAAGGGAAATCAGCTATTGAGGTCGTACTCATGACGGATTTTCGAAATTTTTCTTCAAATGTCCATCGATCCTACCTAGTAGATGACGAAAATGAGGTCCGTTCAAAACTGTATATATATATATATATATATATATATATATATATATATATATATATATATATATATATATATGTGTGTGTGTGTGTGTGTGTGTGTATTTGCCTGTAGCGGTCACAATTTTTGTTTAATCGTTACCAAACTCGATATTTAGTCGTTTCATGTAAAAAAAAAAAGGTCAAGTTCATTAATGGCTGAAATCGGACCAGTGGGAGTTGGGGGGTTTAGAGGGGAGGATTTTCGAAAATTCGAAATATCTCCGTTACTATACGTCGAATCGAAAAATTGTTCAGAATCATCTTATTGGAAATTAAATTTACTATAAATATTGTTATATACATTTATTCTTTATCTTGAATATTAACCGAGATATTTGCATTTGTATTAAATCTGGGCGGCTAACGGACGAGAGTGACTTTCCCGCCAAAAGCTAGTTCGGCCGTTTCCTTGACTGCTCGGCTCTCGTGAAATTTCTCTATTGTAAAACTTCACGTGGGAAATCTGCTTAGTTTACGCAGCCCCTGCGTGACGGACTTTTTATTTTTTTACATATGACCGAAGTAATTTCAAATAAACTGGAGCAAAACGTTTAGAATATTTAACTTAATTGTATTAGATTGGAGTCTAGAACTGATTTTATGTGAAGACTAAACGAGGTGTGGGGTGTTCACTTTGAAATATTTTCAGACTTTAGCAATTTAATAGAGGATGTAGTTCTCATTGGTCGAACAACTAACTAATTAAAGTTTTAACTTTTCCAGAATTACACAGTTTATTAAAATGGCTTGGTATCCGATATTGTCCATTCGGTTGAAAATCCAATACGACCTCTTTAACACCTCAATATTAAATTACCTAGAATTCCTTTATTAAATTAGTTCTATTAGAACTAAGCGGACGTTAATTAATAATATTAGAACTGATGTAGAACAACTCATTTTTCTACGCCTCAGTAATGTTGGTTACGGAAGTTAATATTGTAATATTATATATTTTTGAAAAATATGATACTGGTTGAACCTATGTCAACACGATACATCTCCAAGTTAGAAGATACCTGATATAAAAAAGATAATAAAATAAAAATTTAAGTCCGTCACGCAGGGGCTGCGTAAACTAAGCAGATTTCCCCTGTGAAGTTTTACAATAGAGAAATCTGCATACTGGTAACACAATACCACGATGATTAGATAATGAGAAATCTTTCAGTTAATTAAAATAAATTCCCAACTCTCTCTCTCTCTCTCTCTCTCTCTCTCTCTCTCTCTCTCTCTCTCTCTCTCTCTATATATATATATATATATATTTATATATATATAATATATATCTATATATATATATATATATATATATACATATATATATATATTTGTCTGTTAACGCTCTAGCGGTCGCAATTTTTCTTTGATCGTTACCAAACTCGGAATTTAATCGTTTTATGTAAAAAGGAAGATCATGTTCGTTAGTGGCTGAAATCCGTGGCGTGATGGACTTTTTTTAAAAATTAGTCTCTTTAACCTGGGCGGCCAAGTCTTCGATGGCTGTCAAAGTGGTAACTTGACGCATTACCTAGAGAATTGAGGTGTTTAGTAAAGTAGCTACTTACTATCTATTAGAAAATTAAGGCGTATTGACATTTGACTTCTGAGATAAAGGATTTGAATAATTTAAATATTTATCAATAACTATTATTTGTTTTTTCTCTGAGTTTTCAGAAATCGCAAACCAATGTTATATGACGAGTCATATATATGCATTGTTGCGATCTGGTTGCGGCAATAAGCAGTGGAAGCTGAAATATATGAAAAATCCCACAACCAAACCACTAACAAGAATCTAGGAAGGGCCCACCAACAATCGACTCAAATATATATAAATTTATTTATAATAAAAATATTCACCAATAATAATTAATAACCAAAATCAAGAGGCACCTTTAAAAATATAATGGGGGACACATATTTCTACTTATAATATATATCACCATTAAAGACTTAGCTTTTAGCAGATTTCCCTTAAGGGAAATCAGCTATTGAGGTTGTACTCATGACGGAATTTTCGAAATTTTACTTCAAATGTCCATCGATCCTACTTAGTAGATGACGAAAATTTGGTCCGTTCAAAACTGTATATATATATATATTTTACCAAACTCGATATTTAGTCGTTTTATGTAAAAAGAAAGATCAAGTTCGTTAATGTTTGAAATTTGACCAGTGGGGGGGGGGGTTTAGAAGGGAGGATTTTCGAAAATTTGAAATATCTCCGTTACTATACGTTGGATCGAAAAATTGTACAGAATCAATCTTATTGCAAATTACATTTACTATAAATATTGTAATATACATTTATTCTCTATCTTGAATATTAACTGAGATATTTGCATTTTTATTAAATTGACGGCTAACTGACGTGAGCGACTTTCCCGCCAAAAGCTCGTTCGGCCGTTTCCTTGATTGCTCGGCTCTCGTGTAATTTCTCTATTGTAAACCTTCACGTGGGAAATCTGGTTAGGTTACGCAGCCCCTGCGTGACGGACTTTTTAATAGAAGTGCCGACTTAGCCGTGAGAGATAGTACAGGCGAGAAGTAGGTTGGCTCAGGCAGGCCGGATCTGGCAAAAGGATTAGCGAGGTCTCACCAACCGGGGTCTCCCCTCCAGAGGATGCCGAATATGACTGATTTTAATCCGTCCTGGCGGAGTCCTTATATAGGCCTAGCCCAGCGGTGAACTTTGATCTGCCGATGGAAATACGCTCAAAAAGTGCATTTGACGGGAATTTATTATCGAAATTCATCCGTATTATTAATTAGTGTATCGCCGTTATGAGCTGTGAATGTTATCAAAATCCATCGGCGTTATCTACGAAAATGCTAGAGCACATGGTGACTTAACTCCAAATTGGATATGATTCTTATTTAAAGGTAAAAACAATACATTTAAGCATTCATACATAATAATCTTAATGTGCTCTGTGCTGGGAATACTCAGAATATAAAATATATGGTCATTTATAATGGGCTTATGTAATGCAATGTCAATTTCATTACTGCACGATAAAGTTTATTTTTTAAAAACATATTTATTTTTCGAAAACCTAAAGTAATTACTGTATTATTTTTTGTTTTCTAAAAAGAAAGTTCTTTAATGGGAAGCTAACAGTAAAATGTGACCAGTTTTAGGTAAGTGTTTTCTTAGAACAGCACTCAACGACGAGGCCAACCCGTGGGAAATCATTTCGCTGGAAAAGAATGAAATAAAAATATATACGTGAGGGCTTCGAGAAGAAATTATTTCAACTTCTGAAGTCATTTCAAAGGTTCTCAGAGCAAAGAGGCATTTCGTTGAACTTTCATTCTTAGAAACAAAGATTTTAATTAAAACTTTTTTCCACCCTTTTTTTCTGATTTCATTTAATTAGTTGTTAAAGACTAGAGTAAATAATGATTTTGCTTTCATGGAATATTTATGTACTTTTTTTTTTATTTTATTAATTTAACATTCAATTTATGCTTCTGAGACTAATTAGGTTGAGTTAACTACAGGTCTGTAGTCAGAATGGACTATTTATTTAGGGAGTTTCTTACTACATAAATCCCTATTTTTCGCCTCCTGGAATCTAGGTACACCTAGTTCATTAATACCTACGCCTTTATTCTTATGTCTATCCACACCCTTGTGTATGTACTGGGCCACTTGTATGTAATAATAATAAAGTATGGTAATTCAAATAAAAGGTTAGAAGCGCCAGTATAAATGATACTGTTGTCATACCTGTCGTTGGAGACCGTCGTCACTGGCTGATGGTTGAGTACCGCTGGCATTGTGCTTTCGGTGCGATGGTACCATCTTCAAGGCCGTCAAAAAGTTGTACTCTTTTTGACGGCCTTGAAGATGGTGCCATCGCATCTATAGCACAATGCCAGCTGTACTCGACCATCAGCCAGTGAAGACGGTCTCCAACGACAGGTATGACAACATTATAATAAAGTATGTTTATTTGAACCGTTAACAAAATATATCACTAATTTAATTGAATAATAAAAGAAAAGAGAAAACGTCCTAATATATTTAAAAAAAAAAAATCCGTCCATATGTTGAGCTCGGCCTTTTCATTCATAGATTAAATAATTGTTCCTAATAATTGAGTTAATCGCGATTATCCAAAAGGCTTTTAGTTATAATTTCAAATAAATACTTTGCCTTTTATAATATATCGATTATTACTGTATTTATATGTATATAATAATTGTGCCCAGATAAAATATCGTAATTCTAACCGTTTTACAAAACATCTATATACACAGCTCTTGTTGTTAATTGGTTCCATATAAACATTTAAAAAAGGGCCCATACTAGGAATAGTTACTTATTATACACATCAATACGCAATTTCCTATACCTTTGTGTGACACTCAGTTGTGGCCAATTTTACCATTCAAAAATAAATTATATACATTCGGGCTTAATTTTGAAGAATCGTGAAATTGCTTTCTGAATTTGCTATATACTGGGCAAACCGCTATAAAATGCTATGTATTCTCCTAATTAGCCATATTACATAGCCAGCATACCCATAGATTATCAGATCTAATGTAAAGTAATTCAAATTCAGCAGTTCTCCCTTTCATTCATTATCAGGGTTTTGATATTTATTAAGTTCTTGTTACCCAAATAACTATTATTTTCTAAAGTTAAATTACGATTTTTTTTAGAAACATATTTGACATTTAAGTTTGGAATAAGACATTTCACTATATATTTGCTCATTGATAAAGCACAATGATTGGAATTTTAGGTTTACTAAAGGTCAAAAATTTAAAAATCATAAATCCCTCTTTCGATCTCACTCACAGTAACGGAGATTTTTTGATTTTCCTCAGCTATACCTCGAAAAATATATTTCTTTATTAGTTTCCTGCCGCGACAATTATTGAATCCTTCATCCTATCGTGACAAATATAGGGTATAACTATATATAACCCACCCCGATAAGTCATAATAAGTATGATTTAAAAATACAAATAAACACTATGTTTAATTGAAATTCAGGACTTTACGCCAAAATGGTTTCGAGAAGATACATAGAACGTTGCAAATTGACTAATTTTAAGTGTTTCATTCCACTCTTATAGATACTCTTTCCTTTTTCTTTCTTTTTTCATTATTTATTTCAGAATCCTCTCTTTAACCCGTAGACTTGTTTCAAAGATACTTTTTTGGCTACAACCTTTATGTCGCAGCATTCATCAATAATATATGCCGTTCCTGAAATAAAGGTTTGTGCATTTTACGTCTAAAGCATGCGTCTTCAAATCGAAAAATTCACCGATACAAACTCGTTTTAGAATTTGATTTTCTACAAGAATGTTGTCATAAAAAGTATGGCATTCCATTTGAAATCCCAAAGTTATGGTCGCTGGAGAAGTACTGGAGGAGGTTATGTGGTTGAATATGGACTGAAAGAATTCTTCCAGGGGGGGGGGTTCCAAATGTCGCACGGCAAGTAATTGTAGATTTTAAGGGATTTGGCACAAGAAAGTTTTGATTTCGATTTGGCGGGGGACACCTTTTATATTTATTGCAAAATTAAACATCAAGTTCATTATCGGCTAAAGTCGGCCCGGGCAGAGGGGGGGGGGGCTTAGAGGAGGAGAATTTCCAAAATTTTAAATACCTCCAATATTATACGTCGGATTGGAAAATTGCACACTACCAACAGTATTGTAAATTTAATTGCCTATAAATGTTATTATATACAAATTTTCTCTAATATGAATATTAACCGAGATATTTGATCAGTGAACATTGAAGAATGTTTTCAACTGAGTACAACCTCAATAGCAGATTTCCATGAAGGGAAATCAGCTAAAAGTGAATTCCATTATGAAAGATCTGAGTGTGCCAATTGTACTTGTAACGTCATCGAATATTATATTCTGATATTGTAATATAGGATAGAGGCTGGAATGAAATCATGCTGGGCACTCTAATATTTGCATATGACCAGTCAGACGTCCATTCTCCTGAACGAGTCAATGGTTTAATATCGCCAAATGTCACTATCTAGAGTAATCAACCCGTTGCGTGTTTGATATTGTTACAGGACATTTACCTTCATTTTATTTTTCATTCATTCTCTATTGGCAGATTTCCCTTAAGGGAAATCAGCTATTGAGGTTGTACTCGGAATTTTCGAAATTTTTCTTCAAATGCCCATCGATCCTACCTAGTAGATGACGAAAATGAAGTCCGTACAATACTGTGTATATATATATATATATATATATATATATATATATATAATCGTTAAGACTAAAGAAGGGGGAATATAAATTATAAATACAATTATTATATTAAATATAAGAATATAAATTATTCTTACAATTCAGAAGCCGTTTCAGTTGGGAATTTATTTTAATTAGCTGAAAGATTTCTCATTACCGTTTTTATTTAATCACGGTGGTATTGTGTTACCAGTATGCAGATTTCTCTATTGTAAAACTTCAAATGGGAAATCTGCTTAGTTTACGCAGCCCCTGCGTGACGGACTTGTTTTTTATCTTATTAGATAATCCTACTCTTTTATTTATCATTAATATCTTATTTTTATATGCTTTCGTTTATTAAAAAAGATAAAAAAACATTTGTGGAAAACATCATATTTGGTAAAGTTTAAATATTTACAGGCAATCTATTTTTTACCAATAATAACTGGTAAAATAATGGCAATATAAACCCATCTAAAAAACATTTAGTCCGCTAATTTATGTGCGACGAGTCCCGCAAACGTATATTTTATAGTCAATCGTACAAGTCAATAATTTCCTTTTATTTTCAGCTATTATAAATGTGTGACTACTAATTAATGTATGCACACGTGAATTTGACATCAAATAAGGCCACAGTATTTTGTCCAGTGTCCCATTAATGACAGAAACCAATAAATAAATAGTCTTTTAATGCTGTTCCATTCCGTTCTTACTTATTTTAACTGAACGAAATTTTAAATAAAATGAAGTTAATCTGTAAAATAAAGGTAAATGTATTTTAGGGGTTTTCAACAGAAAATTAATTTTATAATTTATATGCAAGGTTCTAAGTATTTATACACACACACACACACACCCACACACACACACACTGATATATATATATATATATATATATATATATATATATATATATATATATAATATAAAATTTCTATGTCACAATGTTAGTTACCGTACTCCTCCAAAACGGCTTTAACGATTTTTACCAAATTTCATATACGTATTTAGTAGGTCTGAGAATTCGGCTACTATCTATTTTTCATACCCCTAAGTGATAAGGGTTGTTCTCCCTTAATAATTCTTTTTTATTTTTTGGACGAAATGTTTTGTTTTTATTTTTTTATAATGTGGCATTAAAAAATACATACAGCCCTAAATTTTTACTTTTTTATCACCAACCCCTATTTTTTTATAGCCATTTTAGTAATTTAATCATTATCATCCCGCTCGATAACTGATCAATTATAGTGTTTTTAACTGTACTTCGATTAAAATATTGGCATTTGCAATGACAATCAACAAATCCCAAGGCCAAACGATGTCTATTTGTGGCTTAGATTTGAGTACACCATGTTTTTCACACGGGCAATTGTACGGTAGCATGCTCTCGAGTGGGTAAACCATCCAGTTTGTTTGTGCTCGCTAAAGATGGGCTAACAAAAAATATTGTTCACGCTATAGCATTAAAAAAATGATGTTGTTTGTTAGTGTTACTGTCGTAATTAATATGTGATATGTAATTTTATGAAATAAACTATAATAACTTAAAAATAATATTGTTTGGCGTTTGTTATTTTTATATTCCCTTATCGTTCATAGCGCTCCATGCCTATTTCACGCATATACCACATACTTACACACTTATAATACGTAAGTTACTTTTTGTCGACACTATAAATAATTTATAAGGCAAAACAACGTTTGCCGGGTCAACTAGTATATACTCGTATATATATATATATATATATATATATATATTTTGTTAATTTCCGATTATATATTTTATTTTTGAGACAAAAACGAAAACTAACAACAATAATAAATATATGTTAACATTCTTAAACCCAAGCATAAAGATAATAAAATTAGTTTTCTGTTGGAAACCCCATAAAATACATTTATCACACTTTTTATTATATATTTGGTGCTCTTGTTAGTCATGCGAGTTAAGTCGTAGGCCTTAATCTCACTTGGTACAAACCTAGAGTGGAGTGTTCGATTCCCGCCTGGGCAATACGAATTTATTTTGTGAACAACTCATTAAATAAAATCCTTAGTCCCACCCAGGCTAGTCATGGGTGGTAACCTGTAGATAACCCTTCACAATTAGCCAAAGTAGCAAAAAGTCGGCGTTAATAAAAAATAATAAGATTTTATTTTTTCCATTTATTTTGTGATATGTTTTACTTATTTATGTGAATACAGGCTAAAACAGCATAGTTTTAATTTGTGTACATCATTTTGGATTGGCTATTAACAATTTTGACAAATTAAGGGTAATCAGCTTTTGAGGTTGTATCCATGTCATGTTTCGTAATATTTCTTCAAATGTTTATTGTTCCTACCCTGACTAAAGATCAAAATCGTTAATTGGTGAAATCGAGCTACTGAGGGATGTTTAGATCAGGAAATATCGTAAATTCAAACATATCTTCGCTATTATACACGTTGGATCGAGATATGGTATAGAACCAATCTTATACCACTTTGGCGTCGTATAAATATTGTTATATATGTATTTTTTTTCTATAACTTAAATGAAAACTAAGATATTTGGATTTTTTTAGTCTTTCGCATTCAGTAAACCCCTTCTACTACTCTTCGAATTTTGACTTTGAAACAGAGAGAATATAATTAGATGACATTTCTAGTTTGTCATATAAGCATTTGGGAAATCTGTTTAGTTTATTGAGCCTCTGCGTGACTGACTTTTATTGTGTGTTATTCGTTGGATACCCAACCCCGCTACCCACCCTCCGGGGTGAAGAGTTTCCAGTTTATGCCAGTATATATATCATTATACGCCAGTATATATATCATTATATGCCAGTATATTCATCATTTTCCCCTGCCCACTGTAGTCATGAAGCATTCACAGTGTTAGGACGCCTACGCACTGCCCACGCACTCCGGTCTCCACTTAGATAATCTGCCTTGAGGCGAAAGGGCTTCTTATAACCAGCTGCTCTGAGCCTAACAGAAATGAAATAAAGTGATTTTTTTTTTTGGATTGTGTTAACATTACGTAATAGGATACGTCAAATATTAGCATATTTCCCTTAAGCGAATCCTGCAAGTCCTGCAAAGAGGTGGTTGTTCTTGCCCGTGTCCGAATTGGACACACAAAATTAACACATAGTTATTTATTGAAAGGCTTATTCCCACCTACCTGCTACAGTTGCAATGTTCATCTTACTGTTTTACATCTTCTCCTCAATTGTAAAAAAATACGATCTTCCAAGAAGAGCTTTGACCTTATACCGAACTTAAGGGAACTTCTTAGAGACGACGAAGAAGACATAAAGAGGCTTTTTGTATTCTTAACGAAGCTTGTTTGTTCCAAGAGATATAGACCCATCTACCGCTAATGACAATAGTAGACGCGGTGTATTGTAATAAATAATAAAGGTTGCAATTTATGAATTTGTTTGCATATGCCCTGATAAAAATATTACAGCTTACCGAAGCGCTAGCAAAGCTCCCATTTATTTCCTGACTCCCATGAGATTGATTTTAATAGCGGTCATTGCACTCCTAAGGCAGAAAATTAGTTTATTTAAATAAATGGCTAAAAGTAAATAATGAATAATAAATTCCAAGAAGTATTATTGTATTACGAGAATTAGTAACTGTCAGTCCTTAGTTTTCTAGCAATTCGTTTGTGTCTTTGAGAGGGAGAAGAGAACAAGCGAAAGAGCGAGAGAGAGGGTAAAACAGATCTGCTAGAAGTCCATTTATCTGCTCCACTTCCTCATCTTTAACCCTTTTTCATCTCTCATAATTCATCCTTTAATAAATTTATATCAAAAAGAATTTATGTTGATCTCTTTACACTGATTACTACATTCCTCTTGCCCCATTGCGGCTAGAGGCACCGCACAGACTTCCCCAAATAAATTAAAGTAATGAAAATGCAATTATCCTCGGTGTTATTAGAGACCTCCTCTCTTACCCCACTTTTTTCTCTATCCAGGATTGCTGAGAAACGGACGAGAGAGAGAGAGATAAAGAGAAAGCGAGTGAGCGAGGTAGATTTTTAAAAGGATCCGCCGCCACCCGGGCTCGTGTTAATTGGTGGAGGTTCTATAGTGGTTGCTGGGTTTCATCAAGGTTAGCCTCGTATTGTTCTCAGGAAATTCTCTGCACCGCTGGCTCCGGGTTCGATACTCCTCTTCAGCCTTGTGCATTCTCACCGTCGGAAAGCTCTCATCTTCCGCTCCGTTTATTCTCCCCTCACTTATATCTCTTCTCTCATTACTCCGAAATTTAAGAGAGGAATTTTTGCCTCGTTTATCTTAAGCCGGCGGTTCTAACCCCACGGCACCGCAAAAATTGAATGAACGCTCTTGACCTTTTCAAAGTTTCTGAAACGCTCTAATTTTATGCAGAATGTTTCAGATTGAATACCAACGAGTTATTTACGGCTCTACGGCCTGACATATTGCCTTTATGTACTCAGACACCTTACGATCATGAATGGCAAGTATATTTCAAACATTCCTTGACCTACTGACATACAAGACCAGGTTCCTCTCCAGACCTTATGCAGTTCGTCAAGGTACTTGGCTTTTCATTGCTTCCAATACACATTATTCTTTCTAAATGTGCTCATTCTGAATCAGTCATCATTTTCTCGTTTGAGTTCCGCTCATTCGCCTCTTGACCTTGTGTTATCACCCCAGACTCTGCCTAAAAAATTACCACCTTCCGATTTAATATTCTTGTCAGCCGAAATCTAAACCGCTCTTCTCTTGAAGAAACCACCTAGCAGCCATTCCTTTAAAAACGCTGTCTAATTTTGATTTGGTTTTCTTTCATTTCGTAACCCCAATCCAACATCCGATTTTTTAGACCACTCTTGCTTTCCTGCCAAGCACATCTTCCTCAGTTGCCCAATCTCCCCTCACTCATTCTTCAGTTTATAAGTAAAAAGTGAAAAACCCTAAATTTATGGATAAATTTTGAAACTTAATATAGGTAACGCATTTTACGATTCTTATCTCAATTTTTTTTAAGTATCCCAGGCAAAATCCCTTTTTTCTTGTTAACGTGCTGTCTGCTTGCCATGGCCCCCAAACGGTATGTGTACTATCTTGTAGATAAGTTTGAGGTATAATGTATATTAGGAGTATCATATGTATATATGATCGTAGATCTAAGATATTAGAGTAGTCTAGCCTAAATGTTTTGTTATAAACATACGTGTTTAACAATCAGCCGTTGTTCGTGCACTTCAGGTTAGCCAACGTGACTGGTCCTGTCGCCCGTAATATCCTTAAATATCTCTTCAGATACCCACGATCTTAAAAAGTCCGTCACGCAGGGGCTGAGCAAACTAAACAGATTTCCCTAGCGCAGTTTAGTAGAAGATAAATCTACATAGTGGTAACACAACACCAACGTGAATATTAAGTGAATAAATACAAACGAGAATAAGAAATGTTTCAGTCAAATCAATATCCTGCCGGAAGCGTTTGAAATGTAAACAAAAAAGTCCGTCACGCCTCAGAAGCTGAAAACTACAAAATGGAAATATCTCGGTTAATATTCAAGATAGAGAATAAATGTATATAACAATATTTATAGTAAATTTAATTTGCAATAAGATTGGTTTTATACACTTTTTTCGATCCGATGCGTAATAACGGAGATATTTCGAATTTTTGAAAATCCTCCCTCTAAATCAGCCGTTAACGAACTTGGTAGTCGAAGACCTTAAGACGGGGAGGGGGGGTTACCAGGAAATATTTGCATGTTTCTCATATACTGAAAGTCTCTTGAATAAAATATTTGGCATTTAAGCTTGGAATAATGTGGTTTATTATATAATAGAGTATTTTTTTGGTAACGAGTAGAAATGAGGGTTTGCTGAAGGCTGAAAACTGAAAAACGCCAATATCTCGGTTAAAATTCAGGATAGAGAATAAATGTACACAACATTTATTATAGTAAGTTTGATTTGCAATAAGATTGGTCCATTAGAATTTATCGATCCGACGAATAGTAACGGAGATATTTCGAATTTTCGAAAATCCTCCCCCTCGAAACCCCCCGCTCCCCCTGGTCCGATTTCAGTTGTTAACGAATTTGATCTTTCTTTTAACACAAAACGACTAAATATAGAGTTTGGTAACGATTAAACAATAATTGCGACCGCTAGAGAGGCAACAGGCAAACATATATATATATATATATATATATATATATATATATATATATATATATATACAATTGTGACCTCTGTCTGTACATTGATTTTTTTCGCGAAATTTCACGATAACTTTTCGTTTCACATGCCATAGACACCATAACTGCATTTTGTTTCTTTCGTGTATGTTTGTTTGTTTGTTAGTTACCTTTTCACGCATAAACGGCTGAACCGAATATTATGAAACTTGGTATGTATATTACTACTAACCCATCTGAGACTTTAGGCTATATTAAAATTCTCTGAGATGAACAGGAGTGGGGGTTATAAAGGAGGCCTAAAGTTAAAAATAGCGATATTTCGTTTCCTTTTGCTTTTTCGGCAAGTATGAATATAACAAAAGTTGTTTATTTTGTTATTTAGAGTAACTTTTGTCATATATACTTTTCTCGTATTCCGAAGTACAAATGCATTATACGCCAAACATTATAGAGTCAACAATTTTATTTGGCACGAAAGACTCAACGGAACTAAATAAAACTCGGTATGTGTATTAGCACTAAAACCTTCATTATAATAAGCCATTCCAACTTTTCTAGGGACGGGCAGGAGTGGGGGTTGTAACGAGGCCTGAAATTAATAATAGTAATATTTCGTTTCTTATTGTGGTTTCGGCAAATATGCACATAACAAAAGTTGTTTATTTTGTTATTTAGAGAAATTTGTTGAATAATTCTTGTCCTTAATAATTCTAATCTATGCATAATGCACAGGAAACGGGAAATATGACAATATGGAGGACAGTGAAGTCTTACATAATAAGTTAATTTTATTATTAACAAATCCACAAAAACGACGGGTATTAACCCTAAACACTGGGACGGGTAAATGTCAAAATATTGTGCAAAGTAAAGCTTTGCCAAAAAAATACCATCACCATTCAGCCTCAAATGAATTCCCGGGCGAAGCCGGGTATCTGAGCTAGTATATATATATATATATATATATATATATATATATATATATATATATATATATATATATATACAGTTTTGAACGGATCTCATGTTTGTCATCTCCTAGGTAGGATCGATGGACATTTGAAGAAAAATTTCTAAAATTGCGTCATGAGTACGACCTCAGTAGCTGATTTCTCTTAAGGGAAATCTGCTAAAACCTCACCAACTCCTTAAAACGAGAAGAATTTCTGGAATCACCATTGCCACACAACACTTTTTCCATCTCCCATCTAAAGTCATTTTTTTTTCTTGCATATCTGAGCTTAATTATCATATAATTTAAATTGTTCCTTTAAACTCAGATTAAGGGGGAAACGTTTTCCCTGGAGCTATCTGAGATTTTCCTCTCCTTCTGTTGCCAGTCTTCAGTCCGAAGTCATACCAATTTTAGATCAAATTATTATTTCAAAAACAAATTTATTTGGGAAAGCCTCCCGGGATGGTCTAATTGATTAGAATTGGATGGTTAATTTGACTCAACAAGAAAATTCTGACTGGCAAAGGAGCACAATGGGGTCCCATTAAAATACAACTACAGCTATAATTTTGTCCCTTTTATTGATTTTTTTTTTTTTTTCTTTTTTTGAAATTAGATAAAAGCTAAGCTACAAGACTAGAACCAATTAATTTCTCTCCCTCTTTTTTTGTGATTTTCTGAATTTTATATTCATGATTTCATTATTTTTTTATAAATTCACGGAGATATGTATAATTTATTTTTTGACCATCTTCTCCACTGGGCGATACTAAATGCTTGGCAATATGTGCATATTTTAACACTCCTCTGAAAGGGCTTTATAGGGAATTTCATTCATATAAGATTAGGCCCAATACTCCAATTAGCCTACTTCCTTCTAAATATTGAATTGGCAAATATGTTAGGAATTTTGATGAGTTCGCCGGCTTGGCCTCTGGTGTGAGATTTTAAAACTCCGGGGCGGACTTTTTTTGCGCGAGTTGACAGCTTAACTGGCGATTTTCATTCGCACGATGAGTTGGGGCTTTTTTATATGGCGTCGGGTAATGCGGAAAGTTGGAGGGACTCCCATCGGCCGATCCATGGTGAACTCGTTTTAAAAATTCATACTTTCATTATGGCCAAAAGGTTATCTGTTTAATTAATCAACTCGAACTTCCATCCTCTCTTCACAGCATAATCGATTCACAATTCGTCCCCGCCTCCACTATTATCTTTATCACCAAATATAGTCTGTCACTATTTCCTGTCTAATAAATGTATCTAATTTTTCATTGTGAGAGGTAGGTTAAACCTGATCAATATTTAATATTCAAAGCTAAAACATCAATACAACATTTTTAGCTCTAATTTTATAGTTTGAGTGTTTTTATTAGATTTATATTTCTTAGGTTATATTTAAGTTTTGGAATTTATGTGTTCTTATAGTATTTTGGATTTGTTTTGTTTTTATTTTTTAGCAAATATTTCTTTTTGATACATATTAGACTATTAGTAACGTGTACTCATTACAAATGTGTATAATAAGCTCTGAAAGTTAAATTATATCATATTTTCCCATCTTACATGAAAACTGGAATACTTTTCCTTAGGCTTGCAAGCTTTGGTTACGCTTTGATTCTTTTAGCAGATTTCCCTTAAGGGAAACCAGCTATTGAGGTCGTACTCATGACGCGATTTTAGACATTTTTCTTCAAATGTCCATCGATCGTACCCAGGAGATGACGAAAATGAGGTCCGTTCAAAATTTTATATATATTTGTCTGTTAACTCTCTAGTGGTCGCAATTTTTGCTTGATCGTTACCAAACTCCATATATAAACGTTTTGTAAAAATAAAGATCAAGTTCGTTAACGGCTGTAATCGGACCTGTGGGAGGGAGGGGGGTCTAGAAGAGAGGATTTTCGAAAATTCGAAAAATGTTGGGCATGGGAATACCTTGTGATCATTTCTTTTATATACATGTATATACGTTGCCGTCCACTTTTAGCAGATTTCCCTTAAGGGAAATCAGCTATTGAGGTTGTACTCATGATGCGTATATATATATATATATATATATATATATATATATATATATATATATATATACATACACAGTTTTGAACGACCTCATTTTCGTCATCTCCTGGGTAGGATCGATGGACATTTGAATAATCGATTCGAAAATTGCATCACGATTACAACCTCAATAGCTGATTTCCCTTAAGGGAAATCTGCTAAAAGTGGACGGCAACTTATATACATATATATGAAAGAAATGATCACAAGGTATTCCCATGCCCAACATTTTTCGAAAATCCTCTCTTCTAGACCCCCCCCCCCTCCCACAGGTCCGATTACAGCCTACAGCCGTTAACGAACTTGATCTTTATTTTTTATTTCCCTTAAGGGAAATCTGCTATTGAGGTTATACTCATGATGCGATTTTCGAAATTATTATTCAAATGTCCATCGATCCTACCCAGGAGATGACGAAAATGAGGTCCGTTCAAAACTGTATATATATATATATATATATATATATATATATATATATATATATATATATATTTATATATATATTTATATATATATATTATATATATATATATTTGTCTGTTGCCGCTCTAGCGGCCGCAATTTTTGTTTGATCTTTAACAAACTCGATATTTAGTCGTTTTATGCAAAAAGAACGATCAAGTTCGTTAACGGCTGAAATCGGACCATTGGGGGGGGTTTAGAGGGGAAGATTTTCGACTTTGCCGTAACCGTTGCTCTCCAATGGAGATTTTTCTATTGTATAACTTCACGTGGGAAATCTGCTTAGTTTACGCAGCCCCTGCGTGACGGACTTTTTTGATACTATAGATAGCAGGGGCCGGTATCTACAGGTTTCCGCCCTTTTAAAATGAGGGTGGACTAAGGATTTTATTTAACGAGTCCATCGCAACATTAATTCCAATAGTCTTGGTGAGATTCGATCTCACGATACCAGGTTTACCGAGTAAGATGACGACCAATGCCTTAACTCGCACGGCTAACTTGTGCTACCAAACCAATAAACGGCACGAGTAAATTAGTACATCGTCTTGGTACTTTAGTCCTCCGTTGGACTTCGTGTCTTCGTCACCGTCGGCGGAATGAAATTATAATAATGATGTTTACAGTAGACTTATTAGAATTTATGGCTGTCTTGGCCGGGAGGTGTTTGAGAGCGATAAGCCCTAGAAATTGGTTTGTTCAGCGGTTCCGCCGCTCCATGTTTACTTCGGGGCTTAATGTTTGTAAAGCACGTTGAATGAGGCACACAATGCCGCACAATCGATACCAACTCCAATGTTTGAGCCAGTTCGCTCTCTAGTTTCCCTTCTCCTACCCTTGTAAACTCTATTACAACTTTTTTACCGAGCGCTCTTAAGCTATTGGCTTCAATCCAACAATTTGTTATAGATGAAAAAGAAGTCCCTGGCGAAGAAGCTGCGTGATCTAAGCAGATTTCCCTCGTGGTGACTAAGAATCCCATATAAAGAAGACTTCAAAATTAAGCTGGACATGAGATGTTTAGTGTATCGCTACTATAAATAGTATTAATACTATATATCCCATTATTAGTGGCTGGGTTTTAAAGATGACCGGAAACTAAAAAACTTTGCCACGCAGAAGCTGCATAAACTATCCACATAACCCCACAAGCTACTGATCCGGTGTATTCTCCATTTTAGCAGATTTCCCTTAAGGGAGGTCGTACTCATGACGCGATTTTTGAAAAATTTCTATCTATCTCTCTCTCTCTCATAAATTGCGATCACAATTTTTATTTAATCGTCACCAAACTCGGTATTAAATCGTTTTGTGTGAAAAGAAAGATCACGTTCTTTAACGGCTGAAATCGGACCAGTGGATGGGCGTGTTTATGGGGGGGTATTTCGAAATATCTCCGTTACTATACGTCGGATCCAAAAATTGTATAGAACCAATCTTATTGCAAATTAAATTTACTTTAAATATTGTTATGTACATTTATTTTCTATCATGAATATTAACCGAGATATTTGCAATTTTTATGAAGTGTAACGGACGAGCTATGGTCGCTTCTATTCGTTTGGACGTGAACAGGACTTGAAATTTGAGCTGAAAATAAGATGATGATTAGTTAGCTCAGGTGCTCTATGGAGGAAATCTTATTAGTAGGAGTGTTGGTTTAGAAAAGACGGAAAACGAGTAATTGGAAATATCTCGTTCATAATCAAATTAGAGAAAGAAAAGTGTAGAACGACAGCTGTAGAAAATTACGTTTACATCAAAACTGATTGTGTGACATTTTTACGACTCGACTCAGACTAACTGAGATATTTTTATGTTTTATTTTAATTGCATCTCTTCCCTAAGTATTTAAGCTTCAAACACCACTGCTCTGCGTAGCATTGTCATATTGAAAATCTGGATTGGATAGATAAGATTGATAACTCTCTGAAGAGTGATAACTGAAAAATGCAAACATCTCACTAATATTATTATTTATTGACGTCCAATTTTTGCAATTAAGTCTAATTGGTACGGATTATCTACAGGTTACCACCCTTTTCTAGCCAGGGCCTTCACTAATGTTAGAATATGAAAGAAAAATATACAGAACACCAATTAGAGAAAATTAAATTTGCTATAAGGTTAGCTATGTCAACTTTTTTTTTTTATCCGAGTTTAATTTTAATCTTTGAAAATAGTTTTTATTATTTCTGTAAATATTCACTGGGACACTAATTTTTAGGTTGTAATTTAAAGTGGTATGTTTTAATTCTTGACCATCGACATGTACATATATTTTCTAAATTTCTCAATTAAATGACATATTGTACAACGTTTTTATAGTATTTGTTTGCCAGCATTTTAGCAGATTTCCCTCAAGGGAAATCAGCTATTGAGGTCGTAATCATGACGGAATTTCCGAATTTTTCTTCAAATGTCCATCGATCCTACCTAGTAGATGACGAAAATGAGGTCCGTTCAAAACTGTGTGTGTGTGTATATATATATATATATATATATATATATATATATATATACAGTCTGTTACCGCTCTAGAGGTCGCAATTTTTGTTTGACCGTTACCAAACTCGGAATTTAATCGTTTTATGTAAAAAGGAAGATCAAGTTCGTTAAAGGCTGAAATGGGACCAGTGAGTTTAGAGGGGAGGATTTTGGAAAATTCGAAATATCTCCGTTACTATATGTCGGATCAAAAAATTTTACAGAATCAATCTTATTGTAAATTAAATTTACTATAAATATTGTTATATACATTTATTCTGTATCTTGAATATTAACCGAGATATTTGCATGTTTATTAAATCTGGGCGGCTAACGGACGAAAGTGAGTTTCCCGCCAATAGCTAGTTCGGCCGTTTCCTTGACTGCTCGGCTCTTGTGAAATTTCTCTATTGTAAAACTTCACGTGGGAAATCTGCTTAGTTTACACAGCCCCTGCGTGACGTACTTTTTTATCTTTAGAACGTAAGTTTTTCATTTACTGTGAAACTAAGGTACAGATCTCTCAACAGTTTTTGCAATATTGAACGGTTTCTTTACAAATTAGATGCCGATTGTTAAAAAACCGACATTCAGTCAAGAGTTAATATCTTTATAAACATAAGTTACTGAAGCAGTACAATTTGTGGCTGATAGCTCGAAGGAAAAAACTGTCATTTCTTGTAATAGTAGAAGGAGATTTATCAATTTTATGATCAGACAAAGTTAGCGAAACTGTATTTATGTACTAATACAATCATAATGTTCCATATCCTTTCAGTCCTAAGAGAAGACTCTACGAAAACAAGGAAAAGTAGATGCAGTGAATGAGTTCAGAACTTGTTTAGAACAGATCTTTAACAAAGAGAAAGGTAATATATAAAAAAACAGAATGTAGTTACACAACGCATCTATGGAGTCCACAATGTTCACAAAAATAACAACACTTTAAGACCCATTGTTTCATTTTTAGGGGTGGTTTTATGTATGTATATGTATGAAAATATATCTTGATGAATTCCTTTATGTTTACAGACTTAATAGATCATTTCCCTTCAGAAATCGAGTTGTATTCGATCCTAAACTAATTTATTCACATAGTTGTTTACATAGTTAATAGGAAGTTGTCTAACTAATAACAGCTGTTTGAGTGATAGGTTTGAGGGTAAATATTGGAGGGGGGTTATTAAGATGCCTGTAGTTGCCCCCTTTGACCCCGGCCCTCCTCCTTGAAGCAAGCTCAGCTGTTTGCGACTAACCTTATCTCCCTAGGCAATTCATCCACTCAGCTCCTCCTCAAAGCAATTATAATAGACCTTAAGTTGCTAAGCTCACAGTTTTAGATTAATTTTCACCCTTTGTAGTCTGGTCTCATGGCGTGGGGTGGAGCTCATTGCGTGGGCATTTGCCTGGAAGTACCAGGATTAGAGAATCATGGCTGCCACCCACTTAATTTCTTTATTGGATTCTGTTCTTGGACTTGTAACGTTTTTTCTGCCAATTTAAAAAAATTGCGAGGCAGTGAAGTAGCTCGAATAAAGAAGTAGCACTCTGTAATCAATTTATTTTTGTATTCCCATTACTTGATCACTTCTATTTTTGATCTTGCCTATCTTTATCTATTTTGTACGGTGTTCAAACCATTGAGTTATTAATATCAAGGAATTCTTTAAATATTTCGATTTATATAAAAATTCAAAGTTACTCTCTATTACTTAGTCAATGCTTTTCAGATTCACTATTTAGTCAATATCGTTGTCCGTAATAAAATATGTTCATAAAATCATTATTCAAAAATAGTATAGTCGTTTCGATGTTGGGAATAGATTTGTTTGCGGGATTGAGGATAAACGTAAAAAAAAAAATCCGTCAAGCAGGCGCTGCGTAAACTCAGCAGATTTCCCACGTGAAGTTTTACAATAGAGAAATCTGCCTAAAACCTAAAAAATGATTTAGGGCAAGGGAAATCTGCTAAAAAAAAATGCAATTAACCAATAAATGAGTTTTGCGATCATATGAGGCCTTATCAGGAGAAAACGAAACACTAGGAAGTAACTACAACAACCTTCCAGTAGTAAGTCTAAATCAGAGATTAGCTTCTAAAGTATGGTGGGTTCAGTGAGCTGATTTAGATCGAAACGTCTCGCAGTAAAAAATGAAGTATAGTCCAAATACTAAAGGAGCGAATGTAAAAAAATGACATAAATAGTGGAAAGCTAAATAAAACACAGGAAAAAAATCATAAGATGGGGAAAAAATTGTTACTCCGAGGGAGTGTAGCCCAAAAATAATTCTTGCTCATAAATGAGAGTGCAGGCACTAGTCTTAAACGTGGACAGATAAGGAAAATGCAATGGGCAGGATAGGTATAAGGTTAGTAAGTCCGTTACGCAGGGGCTGCGTAAACTAAGCAGATTACCCACGTGAAGTTTAGCAATAGAGAAATCTGCATATATCTCACAGATTAAGAGGTTAGAAGACAAGAAAGGTTAGGTTACGCGTGTGCCGAATAGTTACGGAAACTTCCGACAATCGCCGCTCACACGCTTAATAAAAATGCAAATATCTCGGTTAATATTCACGATAGAGAATAAATGTATATAACAATATTTATACAAAATTCCATTTGCAATAAGATTGGTTCTACACAATTTTTCGATCCGTCTTACAGTAACGGAGATATTTCGAATTTTCAAAAAAAAACCCCTCTAAACCCCCCTCCCACTGGTCCGATTTCAGCCATTAACGAACTTGATTTTTCTTTTCCAAAAAACGATTAAATATGAAGTTTGGTAACGATCAAACAAAAATTGCGACCGCTAGAGCGTAACAGACACACACACACATATATAATTTTGAACGGATCTCATTTTCGTCATATCCTGGGTAGGATCGATAGACATTTGAAGAAAATTTTCGAAAATCGCGTCATGAGTAAGACCTCAATAGCTGATTTCCCTCAAGGGAAATCTGCTAATAAAAATAAAGAGTACGATAATCTAATTAGAAACTTTTTCGTTTGCGGGAAAACACACACACACACACACATACAAAAAAACACACGTTCTCACGATAACTCATACATGCACACACACTCACGTACACACATATATACTTATTTTATAAAGATTCAGGCGTAAGTGAGGTGACTCGTGAAATGAGTGTATAGTAAGGTGACCCGATTTTTATGAACATTCATATTTTTCCCATTTCATCCACACATATGCCTGACCATCTATTTGTTTTTTGTAAAATTTAAATATTTATTTTTTATTCGTGTCAATGGTTGATCGGAACTGTTCACCTATATGTGACCTCCCTTGCCTGGTCCGGTTATATCTATCAATCTTATTTGAATGGCCCTTCTCCAAATAAATTCTCATTCTTGTAATCGACCTGAACACAAGTCTCAATGTCAAACAGGAATATTTAGACAAACATTTTAAAATAAAAACGACTAATCATTATACCTTTCTATCAACTACCATGATGATATTTGGAGTGCAATTTGCACTTTGGAATGAGTAATAATTGTAATTATGACAATTATATTGCACAAGTATATTGCAACATTATGAAACTTTAGTTTATTAAAGTAGCTTTTCAAAACTCACATTCATATATGATCAATATATTAATGGTTGAAGTTGACTTTTTACTATCACTGCCCCTATTCCTTATACTGTTTTGGACTGCTGATTACAAATAGGTAGAATGTGCTACAAATATTTTATGTTGTTATATGGTAATTCACTTATTCCCATAAATATCATATTTCTTATAACCAATTTCGACTTTTCAACTATTACCCATGTTCAATTTAAAATTGAAGCAGCAATAAACTATACCAGCCCCATCTGTTGTCAACTAGACCAACCAAGGATGTCCCCTGAAGAGTGCTGACCTCTATAGCCTACCTTTGAAATCACAACTTTAGGAGGATCCTTGGGTTCAAAGTGCAAGAGATAAGGAAGACAGGCTGGGACAGTTGAGTGAGTAGGACAGCAGAGGAGAGAGTAGAGCCGGGGGGCACATGGGAATGTGCAGCAGCAGTTTTAGCTTTTTCTCACACCCATTCTTTAGAACTTCCAGCATGAGTGAGTAAAGGAAGTAGCATCCAGGGGGGGAACAGAATGGAGGGAGAACTCCATAGCAGCATCCAGGACAGTATCACCATATCAACAGTATCCCTTGAAGTAATGTATATACTAACTCACTAACACATATATGCCCTGCAATAGCCCATCCCACAATATCTTGTAATTATTCAACATAGAAATACATAGTTTGGTCCGATTCGGGCTTGATATCTTGTAATTATTCAATATACTATTAATGGTAATAACCGTTTTATAAATCATGGTCCTCCGGTATCAAATCACACATACAAAATTTACATGAACCAGCACCTCTCTCAAATTATTTACAAGCCGTTAGCGGGTAAGGCCGAAGGGCTTATAAATACAACCCATTTATTATCATTTTCGAAGAATGACGTATTTTAGGATTTTGAGTTACGCCCTTAGTTACGCAGGGTTCCTAGACTGGATATCTCCACCTACTTCCCTCTCGGTGGGTTACTTTATTTGAAATTCAGTCCATTTGGATTGTCCAGTTTTTAATAGCTAATTTTGATCATATGGAACAAATACCTTTCTTTATTATTATTAATTATCTCTCAATATTTGCTAATATGGCTAATTGGGACAGACAAGTACCTTAATTTATAATAATTTTCCCCATTTAACTTGTCTTTATTTCTTAAATTTTGATATAATATTCTAAAGTTAGGTCCTTTTGAGATCTTTGACATTTAATATTTGCCCATTTTCGTAAAAAAGATGCTGTAACTATCTCAAAGTCGCCAACTAGTTCTAATATATCTGTAATAAGTTTCTATGCATTAAATGCAGTATCTTTCTCTAAATTTATTATTTATTAACGTCCACTTTTTGCTACTATGGTTAATTAGGACATGTTATTTATATAAGCTGTATAGGTTACCACTCTTTTCTATCCTGTTTGACTACCCAGTGGGATTAGGGATATTAAGTGATGAGTGCATCACTAAATAAATTTCTATGCCCCAAATCGAATTCGCCACTCTAGGTTTGCCTTGTGAGATTAAAGCCAACGCTTCTCTAATTTTAAGTCAAGAAGAAACTTTTGCAAATCTGAATGCGTAATATATGACAAGCCCCACTGTGGTACTGTGAATTATTATTTTCTGTTGTACGTGTTTACACTTTTAAACACTGTTTTATTGTGTTTATTTTTTTCCAGGTAAGAATTTTATGCAGTTCAAATTTCATTAGGAATCTCTTTTATTTCGGTAAGTAGTTAATTTATGTTCATCTATTTTTTTTTTTTTTTTCACTGGTCTTCCTTCTGAAACTATAGGTTTTCCATTAAAACTAATATTATCTTATTTTGTTCATATATTTGTTTCTTTTAGTAGATTTCCCTTAATTGAAATCAGCTATTGAGGCCGTACTCAAGACGCGATTTTCAAACATTTTCTTCAAATGTCCATCGATCCTACCAGATGACGAAAATGAGGTCCGTTCAAAATGATATATATATATATATATATATATATATATATATATATATATATAAATGTCTGTTAACGCTTTAGCGGTCGCAATTTTTGTTCAATCGATACCAAACTCGGTATTTAATTGTTTTATATAAAAAGACAGATCAAGTTCGTTAATGGCTGTAATCGGACCAGTGGGAGGGGGGGTTTAGAGGTTTTTTTTTGAAAATTCGAAATATCTCCGTTACTGTACGTCGGATCGTTAAATTGTTTCGAACCAATCTTATTGCAAATTAAATTTACTATAAATATTGTTATATACATTTATTCTCTATCTTGAATATTAACCTAGATATTTGCATTTTTATTAAGTGTATGCGCAAAACGGACGAGATGAGATGTGCTGGCTACGGCTCTAGCCGTGAATTTCCGCCAAAAGCTAGTTCGGCCGTTTCCTTAACTGTTCGGCTCTCGTGAAATTTCTCTATTGCATAACTTCACTTGGGAAATCTGCGTAGTTTACTCAGATCCTGCGTGACGGACATTTTTTTTTTAGAGCAAAAAGTGATATTTGTTTTCGAAATAAATTATATATTTGGTTTAAGAGCCCAGATTTCAAAGTATTATTACCTGACCTATTTTGGTGGCATCTCAGACCAAATATTAGTATTTATTTTTACTGCTACTCAAGTTTTGAAGTGGTGCGAATAGGAGCTAATCTTGAAGAATGCTAACCTTACAGCTAATAAAAACGTGTTTCGTGCGTGTGGAATTTCCGGTCTTGAACCTGATACTTCTGGTATGCCAGCATAGTGCTTTAGTGATTTTGCTCACTATTCATCATAAAAACCGTGTTTATGTATTACGCTACGAGATCAATTGTAATTTGAATTTATTCTTTTTTAATTCCAAGTTTTTTCCCAACGCTTGTATAAAAAAAGTCCGTCACGCAGGGGCTACGTTAACTTAGCAGATTTCCCAAGTGCGTCACGTTCTTGCATTTATCTCAAAAATTAAAAGTTCAATGAGAACAATATTTGGTATTTAAGCTTCAAATAAAATGCTTCATAACATAATAGAATATTATTAATATGAGATGAGTAGGAGTGGGGCTTTACTGATTACCAAAAACTAAAATATGCAAATATCTCAGTTAATAATCAAGACAGTGAAAAAATGTACATAACAACATTTATAGAACATTAAATTTGCAATAATATTAGTTCTATATTATTTTTCGATCCGACACATAATAACGGAGATATTAAGAATTTTCGAAAATCTCCCCCTCTAAACCCCCCCTCCTCCTGGTCCGATTTCAGCCGTTAACAAACTTTAGTAAAGATAATCAAGTTTAGTAAAGATAAAACAAAAATTGCGACCTCTAGAGCGGTAACAGACAAATATATATATATATATATATATATATATATATATACAGTTTTGAACAGACCTCATTTTCGTCATCTCGTGGGTAGGATCGATGGACATTTGAAGAAAAATTTCGAAAATCGCGTCATGAGTACAACCTCAATAGCTGATTTCCCTTAAGGTAAATCTGCTAAAAAAAAAAAAAAATCCATCACACCGGGGCTGCATAAACTAAGCATATTTCTCATGTGCTAGTATAACACACTTCTGATCACATCTCACCATACATTCTCTATTTCTAAATAAAAATCCGATCTGTAGAATTGGGAATACATTAATGGCTGAAAACAAGAAAGTACATATATCTAGCATAATATTTGATTTACGATAAAATGAATAGAACAACAATTGTGGAGCATCAATAGTTGATTCAGGAACATTTTTAATCCCACTCATAACAACGAGGATATATAAATTATCGAATGCCTTTTCTCTTGAAACCCCTATTCCAGCCATGAACGAATTAGTATATTTCGTACCAAGGGCCGAAAGTGGGCGTTTGCCGGCCCGAGATATTTTTTGACCGAGACGTAGTCGAGGTCATGAAAAGTTCGAGGGCCGGCAAAAGCACTTTGGCCTGAGGCATGAACGCTATTTTTCACCATACTACAATAAATACTAATACGATATAACATTAATCAAAAACAAAATTTTCTTTTGGTTAAGTGTACCTCTTTGTTAGAAGGTTATCTCGTGGTTATGGGGACATGATGAAACTTTGTATACTCTTCGTCATACCTATCTTTTGATTTTGCTGGTAACAAATCTCCCATAATTTCTTTTGCTCTTCTATTTATAGATTCTGATATATTATTAGCCATAATTACTAAATAACTAAACAATAATACGATCAAAACAAACTAATATAATGTATATAATGAAATGAATGAATTAAAATAATAAACAGCTGATTTTGCGGCCCTAGGGCGAAATATTCATTTTCGGCCCTAGGGCGGCGAAGTGTAGCTTTCGGACCGCAAATTAGATGTGTAAAACAGGTGATTACATCGTAGTATGGTGAAAATAAACTTTACTATTGAATGAAGCGGTTATAATCTAGATCAAATAAACATTTTCCAGTCTAGAAATGAAATCTCCTAAAAGAAACAACCGTGTTATTTTCCTTAAAACGTTTTGGCAAATATCCTTTAAACCTTTTAGAATATATATATATATATATATATATATATATATATATATATATATATATATATGTATGTATGTATGTATATACAGGGTGTCTCAACTTCCCCTGCCACCCCCCCTTAAAGTCTCCAATTATTTTAATACAAAGCTGAGACTTGGTGTGCCATAATTGTGATCCCTGAAGAATCCTTTCAGACTAAATTCAACCTCGTAACCTTCTTCGGTACATCTCTAGCGACCAAAACTTTGGAAGTTCCAATGGAATTACCCACTTTTAGGATTTTTAGAAAGTAATATTTTAAAACAAGTTAAAATTAGTGAATTTTTCGATTTGACGCATCCCTTTCCCTGTAAAATGAACAAATCTTTATTTTAGAAACGGCACGTTTTATGAAAAATGATGCGACAAAAAAGTTGTACTAAACAAAATTATCTTCCTAACATGGATGGATCTAAAGGAATGGATTCAGAAATTTAAAAAAAAAAAAAAAAAAAAAAAAAGTATTTAAAACAAAATAACGCAAAAGAATTCTTAAATGAATCAAAAAAAAATGTTTACTTCAAAAAATATAAAAAAAAAAATAAGCAGTCTGGGGACTGCCGGTAGAAGTGAAAACTCCTTTAGCTTTGATCGCTCAATTTTGGCATTGCTGAGAAAGTTTTTTTACGAAGTCTTATTTTAAAAATATTTTTAGTTATTTATCAATAAGTAACAGTTATGTTCTATTTTACATGAAAAAATGAAATGACAAAAATAATATTGATAAAAAAAAATGCCTTACAAAAATAAGTTAAGTACACTCAGAAAAATCAATTTCTATCCATAATTTCAACAACTCTTACACCATCATCACTGCCAGCATCATCACCAATTTCTAAAAGTGATACGATCGGTATATGGTAGCTAAAGTAGGATACAAACAGTTTTGATTCGAATTTATTTAAATATCGGAATTTATTTAAATATTCGAATTTATTTAAAATTTTGATTAAAATATCTATGAAAGTAAAAATGGTAGATATATAGTATCTGTGAACGAAATGATGCTGGTTTTGTCCTCTTTAAAATGGTATGCGAACGAAAACTCTAGCTAATTTGGTTCAGGAGTTATGAAGAAAAGAAGCTCCTTTAGCTTTGAGTTGAGTACTAGCGGTGGCGGTGTCGCGATTTCATACTTTTTTCCTCTTCCGCAAATGCTTCCTTACGGCGTGCACAACGTGCCTAAAGAAGTTTTCACTTCAAAAAAAACGTTCTCAGAACTATTTTATTTTCAACTGACTGTTAATTATTTGTATAATGCTCCTCATAAGGAATAAGTATTTTAGGACTATGATGTAAGGATTAATTGAAAAGGACCAAAAAAGTTCGAAATGTCATAATAAACAAAATATTAAATGTAGATGGAGAGCTGTGTACATGGTTATTTCTTGTATGGATTTACGTAACCCCCATTAAATATAAAACTGATTTAAATAACATATTATGCACTTTATGAAGTAGGTGCTGAAATTACTGGGTCCCAAAAATGAAACAGGTTTTGTTTGTTGAATTTTTTAGAAGGAACAAATTCTTTTTCGGTCTTGCAGTCTTGCACAACAGTTTTTCCCTCATAAGACCTTGGAGCTACCTGTTTATACTACTAACTAAACGATATAGATATTTTCTGAAAATGGTGATAAAAGGGGTAAAAAATGGTGTTGTTAGTTATTATATCCAGGTATTAAATTTTCAAGTGCCATTATAAAGTCGGGGATTGTTTTGTGATTGTATTGTCAGGAGTCAAAGGTCTGAGAGGCTTATGGTTAGGGTTTGAATTGGTTATCTCTAGGTAATTAATCAGCTGTAGAGTGGGAGCCGCTGAGTAGGAACGAAAGGGATTAGAAAGGCCGGTGGCTGGTGGTGGGGGTTGGTAGTGGGGAGGGGTGGATGTTATTGTGATCCCGGAGGGCTCGCCCTCTCCACTCCAACAATACAATCCTGTTAGAAGCTACAATAAACAAAGCCCCTAATGTAACTCTCACCCCCTGTTTCCTCCTTATGTCCTCCTACTCTCTCTCACTCGCACACTCTCTCTCCACTCTCTCGCTCTCTCTCTCTCTCTCTCTCTCTCTCTCTCTCTCTCTCTCTCTCTCTCTCTCTCTCTCTCTCTCTCTCTCTCTCTCTCGCACTCTCACGCCTTCTCTCTTTGTTCTGCGGATAAAAAGCCACGGTAGTCCGATCAGTCTGTTCTCTCTCTCTCTCTCTCTCTCTCTCTCTCTCTCTCTCTCTCTCTCTCTCTCTCTCTCTCTCTCTCTCTCTCTCTCTCTCTCCCCCAAACCCACCCTCTCTCTCTCTCTCTCTCTCTCTCTCTCTCTCTCTCTTTCTCTCTTCTCTCTCTCTCTTCTCTCTCTCTCTCTCTCTCTCTCACGCACGCACACCTCTCTCTCACGCACACACTCTCTCTCTCTCTCTCTCTCTCTCTCTCTCTCTCTCCCCACCCCCCCCCCTCACTCTCTCTTTATCTCTCTCTCTCTCTCTCGCTCTCTCTCTCTCTCGCTCTCTCTCTCTCTCTCTCTCTCTCTCTCTCTCTCTCTCTCGCTCACTCACACCCTCTGTCTGTCTCTCTCTCTCTCTCTCTCACTCTCTCTCTCTCTCTCTCTCTCTCTCTCTCTCAAGCACACACGTCTCTCTCTGTCTCAATCAGACACCTCTCTCTCTCACGCACACACCTCTCTCTCTCCCTCACGCACCTCTCTCTCTCATTCACCTCTCTCTCTCTCTCTCTCTCTCTCTCTCTCTCTCTCTCTCTCTCTCTTCTCTCTCTCTCTCTCTCTCCTCTCTCTCTCTCTCTCTCTCGCTCACACGCACCTCACTCTCTCTTCTCACTCTCTCTCTCTCTCTCTCTCTTCTCTCTCTCTCTCTCTCTCTCTCGCTCTCCCTCACGCACACACCTCTCTCTCTTTCTCTCTCTCGCACACCTCTCTCTCTTTCTCTCTCTCGCACACCTCTCACTCACTCTCTCTCTCTCTCTCTCTCTCTCTCTCACGCACCTCTCTCTCTCTCTCTCTCTCTCTCTCTCTCACTCTCTCACGCCTTCTCCAAATGTAATATATTTCTTTCCCTCTTTCACTTTCCAAAGCTAACTCACTTCTCAATAATCTTACTTCTTCTCGTCATTGTTCGTATATTAAATCAGGGTATTTTGTTTCAGAGCTTTAAAAAAAATTAAATGTTTGGTAGAGATGTGTGATAATATAAAAGTTTTCTGAATACACTGATGTGATGTAGTCTAAAAAATTCAAACTAGCCCTGATTTTCATCAGGCTTAACTACCTGATGAAACTCAGAGCCAATTGAAACTTTTATGGATACTTATTTGTAATTTTTAATAGGCCCTGATTTAAATTTTTCGAGAGAGGATAAATTTGGTTTTTCAAAAGTATAAACATCGTCCAGAGAAGCAAATCGTTTGAAAATGAAAAATGTTTCTAGTCCGTCTCATGCTGAATATTCAGAATATACTGTGAATTATTGAACAGATTTAGGTGAAATTAACATATTTTAACTAAATATAAATACTAAGTATAAATATAAAAAAATACATTTCTACTTATACAGATCCAAGAAATACTTTATAAAATTGGTGGAAATTGAATTTAAAGATAATTAACATTTTTGTGCAATGTAGAAATTAAGGCCTGAAAAAAATATTGATTTGTTTTTTCTGAATCATATTTGTTGTATAAAAAACTAGTAATTCGATACTTTGTAGGAGTTTTAGTTATTTTTAGGCCTGGATATTCTGATTAAATGTGCAATGACAGATCTTTAGTCTTTTAATTCTTTGGTTTTGCATAAAATCTCTTTATACAAAACAAAAGAACTAAAATCGAAATTGTTATGTTAATTTTACTTATTTTCTGGTTTATAGCAAAATTCAAATCTGCCTACTTGCATATCTGTAGATATCCATATAGATATATCTATGAATTTTTTTGTATAAATATTCAAGTAGAATTTTCAAGTAACACATGCCCAACGAACCAATCTAAAATTAATGTAATTAAATTAAAAACCATTTCTGAATGAATGGAAGAGTAGTAGAAAACGTAATTAATTCAGAAAACATTTTTTATGCATATTGATTGGGATCTCAAAAATAATTACATAGTTTTTTCCAAATTCTTAATAATAAAAATGTGTTCTTCCTAAATCATAACCATAGATTGTATTGTTATCGATCCTCCTTGATATTATATATTCATTCTATAATTTTCTTTATGGCTTTTTTTTTAAATTTTTACATAAAACGTTAAATTCTGAGTTCAGCAGTAATGGAAACAAAATTTCGGTCACTATTGCTTTAACAAACATATATATTATACGAAATCTAATCAAAAAGGTGAATTTTAAATATAATCAAATAGGCTGTTTAGAAGAGAAGAAGGATTTTTAACGAGGTTAGGAATTGGCCATTCACGACTGACTCATACTTACTTACATTCTGGAGAAAAAGAACCCTCCTGCCAACAGTTTAACTGTAGACTTACTATAAAACATATACCAACTGACTGCTATCTAAGGACCCACAAAGGCCTACCATACACTTTCCACCACCAGAATTACTAAATGACCTTAGCCAGTGTATAGACCGTTTATTGCACTACTTGAAACATAACAACATTTACAAAAAAATATTATTTAGGAAATGTTGAAAATATTTGCAGAAATGAGCATACGTCCGTAATAAACTGATGATAAAAATGTAACCGATACGTCACTCAGAAATGGGAGAAATGGGAGTACTATAAGAATAAATAAATGAAATCTTCTAAAAATATTAGCTTTCAAATACCAAGTTTCAGAAAAAACATTATTTTATTGCCAATGTGAGTTGTAAATTGAACATTTTACCATCCAAGAAAACGTGTTCCAATCAACGAAGAACATTTTATGCTGTTTACGGGGAAAACGCTCTTCAACAATACCTAGGAATTCCTGTAAAATGCGAAATATGTCTCACAGAAACTGAATATAAATTCCGAAGCTCATTTCTGGGATATTAATTTAGAAGGGCCAACGACTGGGCTATTGGATTTAATTTCCAAGTCAAATATTCTGTGAGCTGGTAATTTAATAGAGAATTCAGTCTATATCTGTGCCCAGGAATGCAATTGCCAGATTTTCTATAAATCCGCATTGAACTCAGAAGAATATAAGAGAAGTAAAGTATGATTAATCAGGGCCAAATAATTGTCTTGTCGTCTACGAGTACTTTATATTAAGGAAGGAAATCTCTTCCAGCATCTCGGGGGAAATGAAAGCATGGTTCTGATAGTCGCTGAAAACAGTTCTTCCTTGTTACAAGAAGACACAGGAGTAAATGTAATGACATCCTACATGAACATTTTTGTATTGTAGCATGTTGAAATCATTCACTTCATTATATTACTCAGAAATGTTTTTAAATCTTAAGGCGTAAATGATTTTTTGGGGGAAGTTAAGTGATCTTAAAAATGAAAAGTTATTTATTTGTACATAACACATTTGAGGAACGTGATATCGCTGTTTTTAATTTCAGGCCTCCTTTATAACACCCACTCATGTTTGTCTCAGAGAATATTAATATAGCCTTAAGTCGAAGTTGGGTTAGTAGTAATATACATACCAAGTTCCATAAAATTCGGTTCAGCCGTTTATGAGTGAAAAGGGAGCAAACATACAAATAGACACCAAAGCTACAAGTTGCAGATATCGAGTCAATGGTATGTGAAAAAAAAAAAGTATCGTTAAATTTCGAGAAAAATAGCAAAGTACAGAGGTTTCAATTATATATATATATATATATATATATATATATATATATATATATATATATATAGAGAGAGAGAGAGAGAGAGAGAGAGAGAGAGAGAGAGATTACAATGTTTTATTAGAAAAATATATAAACCTAGACATCTGTCTAGTCAGTTCGATCCACCACCTTTTAGTATAAGCGACGAACTTTATGGTTGTTCTTTATCATATTTAGCTAAACGATATATGACGCTCAACATGGTAGAAAGGAAAAGTCCCTCACGCAGGGGCTGCGTAAACTAAGCAGATATCCCACGTGAAGTTTTAAAATACAGAAATCTGCTTATTAACAACTGTAGTAGTAAGAAACCTCTAAACCTATTCACGAAGGACTAATAGTTACGGAAACGGCCGCCAGATCACATAGCCGACTCCTGCCGACCACACGCAGAATATAAATGCAAATATCTCGGTTAATATTCAAGATACACAATAAATGTACAGACCAATATTTACAGTAAATTTAATTTGCAATAAGATTCATTCTATACGATTTTTCGATCCGATGAATAATAACGGAGATATTTTGAATTTTCAAAAATCCCCCTCTAAACCCCCCTCCCACTTGTCCGATTTCAGCCATTAACGAACTTGATCTTCCTTTTTACATACAACGATTAAATTCCGAGTTTGGTAACGATCAAACAAAACCGGACACACACTAACAACCGCTAGAGCGTTAACAGACAAATATATATATATATATATATATATATATATATATATATATATATATATATATATATATATATATAATTTTGAACGGACCTCATTTTCGTCAGCTCCTGGGTAGGATCGATAGACATTTGAAGAAATTTTTTGAAACTTGCATCATGAGCACGACCTCAATAGCTGATTTCCCTTGAGGGAAATCTGTTAAAAAGGGCGATTACAATGAGCAGTAAAAAAGGAAAAAAAATCTTGAACTTTTCTTTAATCCTAAACAAATGTCAATCAAAATGGATGGAAGTAAAGAACCACCTCCGTAGGATCAAATGTACAATCAAGGAGCGGCCATAAAGCCACAGGAGTACTAGACAGAGGAAGTAGTTCTTGTCAGACTCTGGATCGGCCACATATACACTTAATGACAAGGACTGATAACCCTATATGCAAATACTGCAATAAGTAACTTACGATAAAACACATACTGACAGACCGCATCCAAGGAAAAAACCTTGACATACCCTACGATATGACAAAATTACTAACTGACAGCAGCCAATATATTCCACAAATACTAACATATCTAGAATATATAAACATTTACACATACATATAGTATAAAATAGAATAGGTCTACAGCATAATTAAACAGATTTAAAAGGGTAAATTTTTTTATATTCATTTAGACAAAGTACGGATATGTGAGACGCTCAGATATTTAAGGAATATATTCCATAATACATAAATTAAACACAACCAAGGTTTACGTGAAAGAATAAATATATTATTCTATCTACTCCCGAACCAGAGATCTTGCCAGTCACCTTCGATGTTGGGCATAAACCAAATAAGTAAAAATAAATTTAATGCATAAAACTTTCCGACGGATATTGAGAAGACGCAACCTTTCTAAGGTTAACTTAATAATAAGTGACGTACGTATAGACGTCTACAGACTGTGGGCCTTAAAGGATTTGTTTGGTACATTTGTCATGGGTGACTTTCCTCGGAGAATGGATAAAATTGTAATTTAGTTTTCGAGAAGGCATTATGTGTTGGATCGATGTAGGAGTAGTCGTTGATAGTATTTATGGGATCAGTGAGACGGACACGGGGCCACGTAGGGCTGGAGGATGGATGCCTGCAAATACCCGGTTCCACAGAATCTCGTTCATCCCTGAAAAGATTCGTTCTCAGCTCGAGATACGACTCCCCTATGGGTGATCGTTCAAGTTATGAGCTTTATATTGCCTTCTCAATCGTTCTCCCCGAAATTGGATCGGTTCTCTTGAGTCGATGATGACTTTTGATACAACACATCCTCCTCGTCCATCTGTGAACCGACAGGTTAGTCGGGGACAAAACTAATTTGCCAATGTTGATTTCTTAAAGGGAGCTAAAGAAATGAAAGTAGCATTAGGGAATGGAGTTACAAAAAAGTTCAGTTCCATCACACAGTTATTCCTAATATCAACTTCTGGGCTGCTTAGCGACTCTCCACTGTCAGATTTGTTGGGATAACAAATATAATTCCATAAATACTAAAACTTTACAGAATTGTCATACAGTGGAGAGGGGTTATACACGCGCCATCTTCTCGCCGAGTTATTCTGAAATCTGTTCTTTGCTGATGTGCAATATGTCTTCAATTGTCCATTCATCCTACCTAGCAGGTGACAAAGTCATATATATATATATGCCTGTATGTTACCGCTCTAGCGGTCACAATTTTTGTTTGATCACTACCCACCTCGATATGTAACTGTTTCATATTAAACTAAAGAACAAGTTCGTTGACGGCTGAAATTGGACCTGTGGGAGTAGGACGTTCAGTGGGAGAGACAATAAAAAAATTCAAAATTCCTCTTATACTATGAGTCGGATTCCAGGCTTATTCCAAGCTTAAATGCCCAATATT